>JARFIW010001048.1:0-29070 GCA_036346225.1 Platerodrilus igneus | reverse complement strand
GTTACCAATTAGATTTGTTGCGCCTGATTTATGTATTAAAGTAACTTTAACAAGCTTTCATTATTCGGAAGGGTATTAGTTTCTAAGATTACACTAAAAGGTGTATATTTTCATGGTGAAAATTTTAATATCTTGGCACATCCGTCAGGTCCTGCTACTCATTTTGATTTTAACTAGCGTAATGCTTACTCCACCTGTTCCATTGTAATGTTGTGTCAAGTATGTCATGTGAACTTTTATTTAAGGTTGTTTTTATATTGCTCGTGCTATAATTTGAATGGCTGCTGTATACTGATAAAAAATATTCCGCAAAAGCAATAACTATTATGTGTAGAGGGTTTAATTAGCGATTTTTTTTAAACTGCAATATTGGCATTCGTAGCGTGCAGTTTTCTTCCGTTGTTTGAATTATAAGGATTAGCAGACAAGAAAATGGTAGAAAGAAGCCTTTGAAATGTGGTGTTACAGACGTACGATGAAGATATCATGAACAGTCAAAGTTAAGAACAAAGAGGTACTAGAAATGATAGCGGAAGAAAACAGACAAAGTTAAGCACAAAGAGGTACTAAAAATGGTAGGGGAAGAAAGAAGTATGTGGAAAACAGTAAAAAATAAGAGAGATAGGATGATAGGCCGCATACTAAGACATGAGGGAATAGTGCGGAATATATTAGAAGCAGAGATAGTAAAAAAAGAAGTAGAGCTAGATGAGACTACTGCACACAGATAGTGAAAGATGTAGGATGTGGGAATTTCAGGGAATGTGTAGGCTAGCTCAGAATAGAAATCAATGGAGGTTCGCATCCAATAAGTCCCGAGATAGAAAAACAAATTATGAAAAAAAAACTGAACTTAAACATGATGATTATTATAAACAACTACTGGTATTCGTCTTGCAATATTATCAACTAATGTTAATTGTGTAAAAGGATTTACTGGAAAACTATTAATACGGCAAATGTTTAAGTGTTGGGGGATCCTTGGCAGCCACAGCCTGCTTAACTCCCTTCACAAACCACTGAATCTTGGTGAAAGAGGGCATATAATTAGAAAATAACAGAAAGGGAATCGAGTTGTATATAAGCTGTTGTGAGAATTTCAGGGAACTGTGTAGGCTAGATCAGAACATAAATAAGTTGAGATACAGGTCCAATCCGTTTCAAGACGTAAAACCTAATGACGAAAAAATAAGTGCACTTAAATCTGATCATTATTATAAACAACTACAGGTGTTAATTGTAAAATATTTTCAACTAATGTTGATTGTGTGAAAGAATATATTGGTAAAACTATTAATTCGACAAAGGTTCAAGTGCTGTAGCAGCAAAAGGCTGCTTACCCCGTTCACATATCAGGGAATATCGGGGAAATATGGTATATAACTGTAAAATAATGGAAGGTAACCGAACTGCATCAAACAAGAAAGAACAGCAGCTATGTTTAAAGACAACAAAGATAAAAACAAGAAGAAAATTGTTTAAAACATATGTGTGGAGCACAGCACAATACGTCTATAAAATAGGGGTAGTAGGAACAGCGAACAGAAAGAGATAGAAGCCTTCTGGAATGTTGTGCTTTAGATGTATGAGGATGGTAGCATGGACAGACATAGTAAATAACAAATATGTTATAGAAATAGTAAAGGATTAAAGATGTATGTGGAAAACAAAAAAAATATGTGAAATAGAAGGAAAGGATACGTTCTAGTGCATTTCTGGGGAATAGTACGCGATATATTACAAGTAGATTTAAGAAAAAAGAGGTAGAGGGTAGACCGAGATCAAACTTTCGCATGCAGATAGTGATGCAGACTCTGCAAATTTCAGGGAAATGTGAAGGTTAGTTTAGAATAGGAAACAATGAGGGTGCGCATCTAACCAGTTCCAGGACTGAAGACCTAATGATGTTGATCTAGTGATGATGAATTATAATTCCAAAAGGTTGGAGTAAAGCTTTTTTTTATATCTTTGTTTGAAATGTATTGAATAAAGATCTCAATCCCGTTCCAAAACCTCGCTGCAGATTACAGCTGGTGGGCACCTGACCAAAATTCTCAAAGTAGGTGCCTCTGTTTGTCACACTCAAAAATTGAAACTAATAAAAGATTTCTAGATTGATCTAGAAAATACTACTATAGTTTTTTAACCAGTTGACAAAATGCTCAGTGTTTTTTCTAACTTCAAACTTCCAGTAGATCCAAGGTAGTTCTAAATGTTAACAAGATCGAAAAGTTTTGGAAATTCTAAAGATTTTAAAATAGTTTCTTTTTAATATAAAATGACGTGCCATTTTCTCTTCGTTCTATACGATTGGCTTTACTCGTACTAAAGCAAAGTGCTTTGCAACAAGCTAATGTTAATTAGAATCTAACAAAGTGTCCGTAATTTTTAAAATGGCGTGAATGTTCTCTAACAGATAATTCCAGTGTAAAGTAAAGCTTCTGGTTTAACGTTGCGCGGCTCAGGAATTTGTTTCTAATTTTGATCGACTAGATAGTTTATAAAAATTAAAATACATAATTATGGGTTTTCTGTTATGTTACAATTTCGTTTATATAGAAACAGTGTAAGTTCAGACACAATAAAAGAGCGCTGTAAACATATTATATCGGTTGGCTGCTGTTTTGAAATCTTGGACAATCTTGCTCAAAATGTGTCATCGCCTGGCATATGAAAATCTTAAAATAAGTTAACTCTAAAAACATTTTAATAGTCTGCTACCCATAAATAAGGCGCATTAATTTTTTTAAGTTCAAATATGACTTCACTTAACAGTGTGCAGGGACTTACAGGTAAATTTGTAAGGATTAGCAAGCTTAAACTTTAATAAGGAATTCCACCTGGAATTAAACGCTTACGTTTTCTACAATTATTGCCAGGGGATTCTATTACCCTGCAATAAAACACAAAACAGGGACTACAGTGACTCCGTTCGAACGCGTCTTGAATATAAAGTTGTAATGAAATACATTCTATAAAAGGTAGTAAAATTTTCAGCTGCAATTTTCAGTGGAATTATATTGTTCACGATTACTTGGAATTGTATGCCGACTGCCACTAACAATAAATTTAGTGGTAATTCTCCAATAGAGAATTATTAAAGCTGATTTAGATAGTCAATTTTACTTTTTCTCTGTTAGAAAGGTGCGCGAAATTGTTGCAAGTCAAAGCTTAGTGTCCATTATAACGAGAAATAGCTATTTCTGTATCTTGCAGAAAATCTCAATTTACGTGATATGCTTAAGTTAATAGAGAAATATACAAGACTTAATTCTGCAGAAGTTTAAGGACCGTTGGTATTGGGTATTGTTTTGAAGTTTAACGTATCAACTTGCTTTGTTAGCTCTCGTCCCAGTGGTATCACCGTGCGTTGCGTGGCATTTGACAAATGGTTGTAGAATTCATCTTTTTGTTGATATTCTGTTCTTGATACTAATAACGTAAAAGCTTGTCGTTTTAATTTTACAAACTCATTTCTTTTAGATAAATACTTTCCAAAATAATGTAATATAAATAGATGTACTTCTTTAAGGTGTCCAAGTTCTCCCTCTTCACTTTGAAGTTAAAGCTAATAATTTTTGAGTTATTTCTACACTTCTATGGAAGAGTACTAGAAGAGACGTTTTTACTGACCTCTCAAGTATGCGGCATCAGATAGCCAATCCTTTCAATGCCGGATTTTAGTATTTTTAATTTCTCAAGTGAAATAGGTTTAATGTGACTTGTAGGTTGCCAAGGCTCCTAATTTCTGTAAGCTCTTCATTAAAAGATTTGCTTCCCCTTGTTATTAATAAATTTTCATTCGTTAATTCTATAAGATGTGCCAAAGTAAGCAAAACTTTTCAAAATAGAACATTTTTCCTGAGTTGAAAGATACATCTTTTAGTGAAGTTCTATCAAACGTGCACGACAATCGGACGTGCAAAAGCAAAATTTTACGTTGCAAGTGGCAGTGTTTGTTGTATCGGTGCAAAATGAATTAGGTTAGTTGTAAACTTTGTAAAACTTTTACTGAAATGTTGGGCAATCGAAGTGTGTGATAACTGAAAATGCTATGCAAACTGTGCGTGAATTTATATCAAAGATCAGCCAAAATATCTTTGCAATTAAAAACATAGAGTTAAATAGTTTTAAAACATGAACTCCTCCCATTTGGATCGAACATTTGGACTCCTGAAATGTGTTTTCGCGCTTTATTCCGCGCAAGTTGACTAATGGCCAAAATTTAAGTAGAAATCAATATTCGAAGATTTTTATAAAATATTGCGACTAGTGGTGAAACGTGGTGTGCTTTCAATACTATCTAGAAACATAGCGTCAAAGTGCAGAAATGAAGCACTCAGATAGCTTATTCCAAGAATAATGAGGAAGTCAAAAGTAAACACAATGTTGATTTGTTTCTACAATTCGAAAGGTATAATTCACAAGTAATTCGTTACACCTGACCACGCCATTAATGTTGCGAAGGGTTAGTAGTGGCGCATTCGCCTTATTTGGCCAGAATACCGCGAAGAAAGAGTTGGGTTAGTTGCATATTAATGCGCTATCGCATCGATCGACACTAGTGAGTGATTTTTTGACTAAAAATAGCATTATAGCCATTAATCATTCACTGTATTGGCCTAACTTAGTACCATGCAATTTTTACCTATCGAATTATGCATTTGCCGATGAAAAGGAAGCACTACGTCGACGTAGAAGCCACCTGAAGGGCGTCCACCGTCATTTTCAAATACATCTTCATAGACGACATATAACACTCGTAGGGCATACTTCATGACCCTGCAAATCGCCGTATAGTGTCTCAGGGAGGCTATTTCGAATAAAATAAATGCTTTTTGAAAAAAAAGGTAAGTCTTGGTTCTCATTTTAAAAATGTTCTGTTTACCTTGAAACGCATCATGCATTTGCCATTTGATTCAGATAAAACATTTGGAACATTAGTACACGATTGTATCGCAAATGTAACAAGATAAAGCAGTTCTCTCTTAAAATATTGCTTTCCTTACCCCGATTATGACCGTTTTTACATTTGCATAAAATAAGTTTAAAAAGTGCGTCAGTCGGTCGACTTTTTGCAATGATTATTGGAGAATGGCCAACTCTAGCATTTTTAATAATCCGTTAATGAATATTTCAATTTCTTGTACTGTAATTTAACTGATTATGTGTTTTAGTGTCGAGCTGTATCACTACATGGTGTAAGCTTAAGTAATATTATTCAGATCCGGGTTGTATACATAAAAACTACATTTTCATTGTCATAATTTCATTATTCCTAATTTTGTTAATCACAAGTAATTAGGGGAAAGGTCCGAATCTAACAGTCACTTTGACTTTTACCTAGAGTAATATCCTCGCCAGCAGTGTAGTTGAGCAATACCATTATTGAAATCTCTGTGGAGTGCGTTCAAAATTTATTTCCTTTGCTTAACTTGCATAATTTGGTTCGGTATCTATAGCTAATTTATTACTGCTATTTAAAATCTATTATACTAATAAAACAAGAATGATGTAGCAAATGTGTAGTTGGCTGAAAAACAAGTTTGTATGTAGCCACTTTACTAAATTGCAAACACCTCCATAGCTTTTCCTTAAGAAGGTCTTCGTGAACATACTTTAGAAAATGAATTAATGACTTTGAAGGAAGACGAGATGCCAGAAAAAAATCGTATCCTAGGTAGTTCCCTCCTTGTTGGGTTTTTATAATCCATGCACAATCGTCTTTTAAAGTTTGCAATAGCAATTTTGATTTTGTAAAGATTTTTATGAAAAGCTGTTCCGGCAAAAATAATTCCCTTTCCCATTTTTGCAAAAATACTTAGTAATATGAAAAATCTAGAAGAAGGTGAAACGAGAATACTTCTAAAGTAAGAATGCATTTTATTGGAGTACTTTTTTTCTAGAAAATATATTCCTTTGATACTATCAAACAATTTCCTCACAATAGTTGTAAGAAGTGTTTCCATCTTTAAAATGGGATATTTGTATTTACACATAGAAAACCGCAATGGCGCATGCACATAGCAGGATTATGCTTGTCAACCGAACCACATGCGCACTACCAACGATTTGTACGTACTCAAGAACAACATCGTTTATCTATAACGAGAAATATTGGAATTGTGATGTTGAAAAGCGAAAATCCCAGTCTAATGGAAATTTAAGAATTTTCAGGAATGATGTAGCAAAATAATTTATAATTTTTGTAAACCAAATAGCTTTCTAATATTGCTATATAAGAAAATATTGGTTAAAGTAAATATAATATAATATAATATTATATTGAAAGTAGGGATAGACCCGCTCGGCTTGGGCCGGCCCGGCCTGGGCCCGGTCCGATTTCGCTCGAATCCGGGCCGGGCCGTTGACTATCGAGCCGGCCCTAATTTTTCGGGCCAAAAAACGCATGAGTAGATAACCCACAGTCGTTTCACTTCTATCTCACAATGAGCAAGTAAACGTTCTTAATTATATTTTCACGAAGTGTCTTCATGAACCCATTAATAATCAGTATCTGTTCTTGTTTACTGTATAGGAGACGTGATATTATAATTCACTTCTTATTCCGAATATTTTTTCTAGTCCTATATAATGTTCCTCATGTTGTACTTTAGGCAAATTAAAAATGCCCAGAAACATCGAACTAGGTGATTTATTCAAAATTCAAAAGTTTGCACGAATTATATTATGTATATGTATATACTTCAAATTTCAATCATGCGGCGAACGTCGATATTATCAATAGCGTGTATAATTTATGTCTACCGCCTAAAACACCACAGAGTTATTGCAACGTTTATTTTACCAATTTTTTAATAAAATTTTCCCTTCACACCTTTAATGTTTGTACTATATTAAAATACAGGACACTTTTATTTAATTTAAATACAGGCAAGGAATGCTTTTATTTAAGGCGCCTTAATTTTGACATACACCAATAGCCAAACGTACAAACTTACATTTAATTGTCTGCATTTTGTATAAATATTATGAAATGAAAGGGCTTTTTGTAGTGTTGTTTCCGCAATTAAATTTAGAGATATAGTGTACAAGTTTATAAGGCGAAAAAGATATAAAATGTCAACGCTCTATATACAAGGATGCTGTTTTGTAATGCTTTTCCTAGAAGTAAGGTGTAAAAATCCTTTTGAAAACAGATATGCTATAGGCTTGGGAAGAAGTAAAGAACAGTGTCTTGAAGTAAACTCGAAGAATATTCCACGAAAACTTTTTGACAACACACACAAATGTTATCGAATCAGTGGGAAATGAAAAACTCAAATAATAAAAAAAGGTGCATCTTTGTGTGAATAGGATTTTTTTGATCTTTTCCAATATAGTTAAACATGTATTATAGGTTACCTTATCACAAAAGAGATTAATTCTTTATTCATTTTTAAAACATAACTTATAGATGTAGAATACTAAACATATATGTCAAAATAATGAGTAAAGGAAAAAACACTCGATCTGAAATAGTGTAGGAAATTGTACTATGTAGTACTAGCGCAGCCTGAAATTTTTCAGGAATTTTTAAGAATATTGTCCGTGTTTTAAATATATCATTTCAATAGCAACGTGTGATGTAAAGCCAATATATAAACATATAAATTCTAGTTATAGCTTAATTAGTTAAGGGAAAAATTTTTGTAATAAAACCATGCAAACGGTTGCACCTAGACCACGAAATTATTTTAGCGGACCTCGAGATGATAATGCTTCCGTCGCAAGCGATCTATGCGATAAACTTTCTCTCAGTACGATAAACACAATTTCGCGGCCTTGATATGCAAACAACTATTTAAACGCTATCATGTAGTATATATTAATTAGCTTTAGATTCTTTACTGCTGCATGTATTTTAAAATAACGATTTCAATAAAACTTTCAAAAACAATACGTTAATCGTCTATTCGTAGACTATAGTTATAGCAGACACCTCTAGGGTACTTGAAATATTGAATTTCATACTTTGAATACTTTGATATTATCACCAGTAACGTAACAAGCCTCTTGTTTGGAATAGGAGGGAGGCAGACTAAACAGTCATTAATCATTTTCTAAATTCAATTTTATTTTTAGCGTTTTCTGAACACCCTTCTTGGCGAGGACTATAACATTTGGGTGGGGGGGGGGGTAGCCTTCTAAGTCCCCTGCATGATTAACACTTAATTTATTGTTGAATAGTGGAATTTGGCTGCAGATATAGTTTTCTATTTATTGCGGGAAAATGTATAATAATGCCATTATCGAATGCATGCCATAAAAAAGGATAAAATAAATAAAATTTTATTGGTATATAAAAGGGACTATGTACTGATTTATACCTTTTTGTAATAATTTTTTAAAAAACTTTTCAAACTAAAACAATTACTTCATTGTACTTCTATTCCATCAGATAATACGTATTTAAGAATAAGATATCCTCTACATACCACAATTTGAAAATCCAACTTTTTTTAAGGAAACATTTGATATATTATTTGACTTTCAGGTTCCTTAAGTTCTAATAACATTAGGTATCAATTTTCAGTTGCTTGAGATATTAACCGATGAAGTTTGGTGCCGTTTATACTACGACCTATAAACAATTTATTTAATTTTTAGCATTCAGGAATTCACCAAAAGTGTTAAATCTTGATTTGTCAGTCGGTCAGGTAAAAATTTAAAAGAACTAAAACAAAGACAATCAAATTATAGAGCAAAGTTCAATTCCAAAAGTTTCAGTTTCTCACAGTAAATAAGGCTATAAAAATCCGTCTGTAACAATTTCTTAAACATTGAAAATTGCTAAATATTTTGTACTTTTGTTACATATTTCTAGGATTTTTTAAAGAATCAAAAATCAAATGATAGACTATGTTATGTTCCACAAGTATCTTGATTGTAACTCCAAATTATTGTACTCTTTAATCAAAGAAAGAGTGATAGTTATTTGTTGAAAACAACTGAAAAAAGTATCTTCTCATTCAATGAATGAAGGTCTGGCCGGCCCGAAATTTCGGGTCGGGCGGGGACGGGCCGTCAGTTTTTATTTCGAGTCGGGTTTCGAGTCGGACCGGATACTTTTCTGCGTCGGGCCGGGCCGGCCTTATTAAAAGCCCGACCGGCCCAGCCCGAGTCCATCCCTATGAAAGTAATCTTTTTAGTGCATATCAAATTTTAAGAAAACTAATATAAGAGAAAAGTTGTACATACTTGTTTATAGTTGCTACCAATAATTCAAACAAACAAACATCTTTGCTATGCATCTAATAAAATTGCAAAAAATCGTAGACATTTATAAGAAGATCAACATTTAAGACAAGTTTTAAATTATTATTTTAAAAAGCAATCTTATAACACATACTTAGTGTATGCCTTAAGACATATAATTGTATAATTGTGAAATTTTGTAATAAGGAATTATTATGTATCATATTGTATAATATTCCGTGATTTATATTTTTCCTTTTTTGTATGCTGCAAGTTAGATGTAAGAAAGTGCCCACTGACCTCAATTTCGCGTGCAGTATAAAGACGTAGCAAATTTAATTAAATTTTAGACAAATAAGTGTACTTTTAACAAAGCAACGTTGTTTACAAAAAAAAGTTTTCTTCAATTTTAAATCTTTACTATCTGACCGCACATAACTTATACCCACTTAAGGTTATTGTTTTTAATTAAAATTTCACTTTAAACAAAATAACTTAAACTTTGTTAAGGTTTAAAAAAGAATGCAAGTGCTGTTGAGTGAAGAATATGTTCTATTTATGACCTCAAAAACTTAAGTAATACTATTGTTTTACTTAAATACAGTCTATTTTGCAGGTAATGGAAGATTCTCCTGTTATAAAGACTTTTTGTGATTAATGTATTTTTTGTTACTACCGACATTAGACCCATCAGTTTAGCCAAAAAGTTGACACTTATAATGAAAAAGTATTAACTTAACAATTAGGTTATCTTTGTAAACATTGACACATTGTAAACATATAGTGCAATGATAAAGTTCCTGTTTTAAGAACTAAATCTCCCAGAAAATATATTGAGATGATCATAGGTCATTGAGAGGTCATAATGCATCACTTTTTAAACATCCAACGTAATAGTCATAAATGCGAGATAATTCGAGAAAATTTAAGAAATAGTCCAATTGTGTAGATATTTATTTGTATAAAAGACGTATACGTTAAGTGGTCGCGTATAAATGAATCAATGCATAAAAACCGTGATTAAAAAGTGTTTCTTTTTTTATTAAGTGATTTAATGACGAAGATATCGTGTTTTAGATAAGAACAAACGCATTTATTACATTCTACGCGCAAACTAACGTTTTTTTTTTTAAAGTTTACTCCACATTCTATAATAAAGACATTGTATTGATAGAATTAAAATCGCATATTCTAAAAGACTTTCATAAGTAATTGGTCCTGTTCAACTAGATACATATTCTAGAAATTTACAGGCAAATTTTATGTAATATTGCGTGTATAAACACTACAGTTTTCATAAATTTTTGTTACCTAAAGAACGCATTGATTAAGTTTAAGAAGCCATGAACTAGAAAACATAAACAAACCACGTAAATAGAGTGGAGCAGTGATAAACTGTAGAAAATCAAAGAACTTAAAATTTATGAAAGCGATAAGATAGGATTGGTAAACGATATCGTCCAATCATAATATATTCAGAGGCAGTAGAAAGACAATAAATCGTCGAATGTTGATGACTTACGTATGACACACCTTTGAGAAGAAACCAATTCGAACATAAAAACATTCAGATTGGTGACGAAGCTTCTCGAAGTTACGTCAAAAAGGCATTAAGACCAAGATATAATTATGATAATTAAACTACTGCAAGATAAAGCCTTCCTACTTGGAATAAGTCAGATAAAATTGGAATGGTTTGTGATGCGAAGTAGTTGGTATGAAAATTACTTATTACTTTCTAAAACGATTTGAATCATTTCTAGAGCACGGATCGACAATTACGTTCTACAAAAAGTAACAAGCAGATCTGTAATGGTAAAACTTAAAGTAAGTTTCTAGATGGACTCATATTCGTAGAATAGTACGTTAAGGTAGATAATGAAATTTTTTGTGCTGTGCGCAAGTCGTTTAGTGAGAGTTCTATGTATAAGTCACTAATTCAATTAAAAGAATCGGCAAGCCTATGATATAGGTTTGTATTCGCCGATGCATAAAGTAATATTTGAACTTAACTGATACAAGATAAGTATAAACGGTTTAAAAGAGTGGATATTAAATTATACGACTGATTTGGAGAAATTTTGTACATATTAAAGAAGATTGAATTATGGGGTTGTTTATGAATGATAATTACGAGATTAACGTTTGTGTAGATTAAGTCAGTAATGATCCTTTAAAGAGATATTTTGGACACTATTTTTAGTATACAAATTTGTATTAAAAGGACGTTATATTTCTTTTAGTCGATGTTATATTTAAGATACTGTTTGAAAGACAAACTGTTGTGGGCGTAGTAATTGTTTGTAAAAGGATATTTCTTATTATTATAAATCTGATGTACTATTGCACTGGTTCTATTAGTCAAAGAGCTAGCAAAAATAATTAAACAACGGCCAATTTGAAACATTCATAATACGAGTATGTTCATTTAGATTCAATCGACAGCACTTATATTGGCATTCCAACATTGGGCCTCTTCAATCCACAGCACCTTTATTGGCGCCCAACATCGCGCCTTATCAATCACAGCACTTTTATCGATTACCATCCTGCGGCTCAGCTAGCATCTCATTACCCACAGCAATATATTA
Source organism: Platerodrilus igneus (assembly GCA_036346225.1). Classification (NCBI taxonomy): domain Eukaryota; kingdom Metazoa; phylum Arthropoda; class Insecta; order Coleoptera; family Lycidae; genus Platerodrilus; species Platerodrilus igneus. The sequence continues at coordinate 17,281 of JARFIW010001048.1, read as the reverse complement.
CTTGATTGTAGCTAATTTTCTTCTAGTTTTGGTATATTAAGGATTTATCGCAAGCGTAACGCAAAAGATCAGTTAAAGCTAAATGTTATTTGTTATTTTACACTAATGTATTTTCGAAGAAACACAACTTAAGAGTTATCGCTTCCTTGTTTTTTACTGTACGAGAAACATATCCTTGAGTATGTGACAATTCATTTACTATTTCTGGCATATGATCTGTAGTTGTCTGTGTTGTGGAAGGGGGGCATAAATATGAAAAGAAGAATGCTTTTATAGTGACAATATTGCAATCCTGAGTAGAGTAGAGCGTTGTAGCACAGAAATATGGAAGATTGCAGATATTAGATACATCTGAAGAGAATGTAAGGTTAGACGTCAGGTTTAGAAATCAAGACCTCGGAAGGCTAACTATTGCATCGCAGATGCCTCAACAAATTACAACAATCAATAGACATACAGCAACAGGAAAGCATAGTGTATAATGAGAAACCGCAACTGTATGTAATTTACATTGTATGATTTGAAAAGAATGTTTGACCTATCAGCATCAGATATGACAACAAACACTGTTATTAGTGCTTTTTGCGATAAATTTCAGCACTTGTAGCTTAGGCTACACAACCTTACATGGTTGAATCATAGTCGTTTTGAAGCACACAGTCAAGCAGTTTAAGATAATAACGCTCTGTATAATTGATAGACATTCATAGATGGATCTGCTAGGGCTATTTTGAGACCATCTGTAAGACAAGGAGAGTACTTATCAGAGTATAATCAAACGCACTGCTCAAAACACCAGTCTGTGTAATGGCCTGATGGAACTATGGTAAGTGTGTTTGGTGCGTATGTAGGGCGAGAAAATGATGCAGGCAGTTTACAAGATTCGTATCTGTGTACACAACTGTACAACACGTGCGTATTTGTTAACGGTGGTTTCTTTGTATGAACATCTAGTGTATGGAGTAAAGTAGCCCTTGATTTCTCCATTTAGAACAAGAATGCTTACTGCTCAACAAAAAGATTTTAATGTTCGCATGAGCTCCGTTACTGTCTTCAGAGGAATCAATAATTACTTTTGCAATGCATCAACATCTAAGAAATAAAAAAAATATTTATTTTGTTTGCAACTGTTAATTTTTTAATATAATGGTTTTATGTAATACACACACATGGCTTACATGTAATTATAATGAGGAATATAACTACCTGTAATGAATTATATTAATAAATGTCATGAATCACCAAGATTCGCATTATCAAGTATCCAAATAAATCCAATAAGTTGTGTTGCGGTTCCATATATTTTATAGATAACAGTTTCTCCATTTCTAATCTCTTTAGCTGCTCTTGCTTGTATTGAAATTTTTCTTCACGTAAACTCAATTTTAGATCGTCCAATAAAATCTGCTTCTTCAAGTGCAAGTCGCGTTTGTTCTACCTTTGATTGTTGTTCTGGATTGTTTCGTTCCTTAACAAAATCTATGGTGTCGCTTTTAAATACAGCCTAAGGTCACTCTATATGTCTCTTGGCAGTAACCCGCATACCAAAACTACTCATACTGGAAGAATGATCTGAGGTATTTCTTGTTTGGGCACACTTTCTATACTGTTAGATGGTAGTTCATTTGAATCAACATGCTTGGTTTGTTAAACCGGCGGTTCCGTAGCGTAGTGGTATGGGTGTGACTACTACTCCCAAGGTCCCCGGTTCGAATCTCTACACGATCCGCTTGCAAAAATTTTAGGCGAGCATTTTTCACACAAATACACCCTCGTTCGGATGAGAGGTAAAATGGAGGTCCTGTGTGTAAGTGTTGTCGCGCACGTTAAAGATCCCTACCTTGCTTGGTACAGCAAGGGTTTGGCAGAATTTCAAATTTTCCAAGTAAAAAAAAACTCGCTTCCTGACCAATGTAGTACCTTCGGGCGGACCATTAGAAAATCACGTGTAAGGTTTGTTATACCAGTGAACCATCCTCGTGTAGAATGTACACTACACAATAACTTGTTTAGATAACGGTGAATACGTGTGAACGTTCATATCTTGCTCTGTACATATTCTAACAGATTTCTCTCGTAATGCTATACTTATGACTTTGGACGCTTTGTTTCTTGTGGTCGCTGTTGTTTTGGAATAAAGATATCTGTAGAAAACAAAAAAATGGGAGAATTAGAAAGGTGGGATACGTTTTAATGCATTTTTGGGAAATAGTGAGGGAAATAATACAAGCAAAGATAGGAAAAAAAGAGGTAGAGGTAGACCTAGATCAGACTATTGCACGCAGATAGAGAAAGATGTAGATCGTGGACATTTCAGGGAAATGTGTAAGTTAGCTCAGAATAGGAAACAATTCGGGTACGCGTCTAACCAGTTCCAGGACTAAAGACCTAATGATGATGATAGAGTGGATAAACTTTTGTTTAGTGTTCATTATATCGACAAAGGCCAATTAATTTCCATTTTCGTTTATTTATTGTTTCTGCCGTCAACTGTTAGCAAAATCGCAATTTCGAAGCAAATACGGCGGTTGCGTTTGCATTACAGCTATCTTTAAAATGTTGTACATTTTACCTACTAACTTAAAGAGTCCAAACTTACTTCACACACATATGAGAAACAAATAATCTTAGAAACAAATTTGCATATTTTGCGGCACCATTCAGAGCAATTTAGAAATCTTATAAAACAAATTAGTTAGACATCTAGTGCGTAGTTGTTGTTTTGTTTAGTAATGAATTTTACTGTAACTAACACTGTCTCGTAATAGATGTGAGTAAAGTATTCGACTTTACAATAATTTTACAGCAGTCTAAAAATGCTGCTATTTTATCCCATGTAGAAGGTTCTAAACATGGCTTCATATACTAATTGAAATTTAATACCTTTGAAGAAGAGCTTGGCCCTTCGAGCTATCTTGTGTAAAGATTTGGACGTCTATAGTAGTAGCAAACTTGTATTATATTGGTTACATACGTACAATATAATGCATAATTTGTTAACATATTTTGGCGTTTGATTTTGGTAGAGACTAACGCGTGCTAAATATATTTGGTTTGAGAGCTTAACACTTGAAGGAACTCACTGAAACGATAAATAAGTATTACTCGCTTTAATAATACGCGGCTAAATACTTATTACACTAATCCATTTGCTACATTTGAGACAAACCTATGTAATCACGAAGATCTTTTATAGCGACCTGGTATTTTAAAAATTAGATGACAAGTTTCAATATCTTATTAAAAAAGGGGCATGCTTTCTTGAGAATTTGATTTTCAAATCTCAATATGTATGTTCTTTTTTCAGTTTAATAATAAATTTTGCATGTGACAGCTATTGAATAAAGCTATTGTAAGTTTGCTCACGTTGTAAGTAGAACTGTGTAACATAGTTTCCGAATGCACTTTAGCTTATACAACTGAGTAGCATAATAGAGATCTATAAAATAATAACCAGTAGTGAAAGTATTCATTAAGGTGAATTTTGTTTAAATTGGCGACAGGTTAGCTGGTTATAAATTTTAGGGAACCACTTACATGATATTTCACATAGGAATCCCAATTTGGAAAAGACGTACACTATCAACACGTTTATAGTAGAGCAGTGGCTTTATGAAATGTTTGAATTGTAAATATGTATTTTTACTTCACTTATGTTGCGATACCAGTTCTATTGTGATTTCGGAACTTATGCTTAATAAATTAGTGGTTAGCTTCAACGCGAAGGGTTTTATAAACAAACTGAAATATAAGGTTTTAATTAACCAGCGAGATGCCATAAATTATTCCTAAGTTTTTAAATAGGGATTCACTTTCATGAATTTAAGCGACTCTTACACACTCGCGGGGGTTCTTGCGACCGCTGATGGGGCATATGCTAAGTGAATATTTTGGGAATGCATCAGCAATGTCGAGGTACCTACGAACACACACACACACACACACACACACACACACACACAAACACACGCACACGTATATATATATATATAGGGTAAAAAAACCAATTGTAAAATTTTAGAGAGTATTAATATTAACTAAGGAACAACATTCCAAATTCTCTAGTACTTTCGCTATTATAGATGTTTACGAAAGTTTAATTTTGTGAACCAGTAGTTGTTTCCTTATGTTTCAAATTTAAAGGTAAAGGATTTTTCAATAAGAGTTACCGAACTTTCCTAATAAATAGGAAACACAGTAAGAAAAGAACCCGAATATCTTTGCTGTAGTACATAATATAATCTATTTAGTTAAGTGTGAAAAGTAATATCCGTTAAAAGGCCATAATAGCTTCTTCGTATTGACACAAACTTTTGGTAAAATTTTAGATGATATTTGAACACATTCGTTGTGATACCTCTGAAATTATGCGTCTAATCTCGTTTATCAAGTTGTGAATTGCTCGTAATCGAGAGACGCTAAATCGCACGATACTGGTGGCTAGCAGACAACACCGTTTCGTGAAGGAAATCTCTCACTTATTACGTTGATTTTGCAATGGTAAAATTAAAACGCATCTTTTTTCTTTTATTATTCGTTTACGTAGATTCAGCTTCAATCTTCCAACTCCATCCTGTATATTTTGCTTTCCTACAATAAGTACACTTGTCAATAATTTCATTTAAACGCACTTGCTGCGAAAATGAAAATTTTACTCTAAAATTTAAATAGTCGGTACCTTGTTTTCGGTATCCGCTGGCTTGTTACACATTGCTATAGCGTACAATTAATTCTTATACTGCTACGTCCAAAAGATTCGTTGAAATAATGTATCGTATTATTTTATAAAGCGTGTTTCCAAGTTTTTATTTAACACTTGTGTATGATAACGCGGGTATTGCATTTAATTCTCAGTAGAAAACCAGTTGATTACTTGATTCGCTCTGCAGCTATTCGACCAAGGAGACTGGTTACACTTTTCGTTGTATATAAAATTTTGTGTACACACCACTGTGTACTCTTTCTGGTGGATAGAACCTCCTGTTGCCTTGGCCCTGCTTAATGAGGCGTTTGCCCCTTTCTTTTGTGGAGGGAACACGCGGGATACGTGATCCTACTTCCATCTGCTCTGCCCCGCCTTTAGGGAGAGTGTGATTAGTCCTACGCTGCGGACTCAGGGGTGAGTGGTTAGTCACTATTTTCTTATATGGGGACCTGGGTAACCATGGCAATCGCATGTATATAAAGTTCTATTTTTGCCTAAACTGTGTATGTGTAGAATGATTATATTTATGCATACGATTGTATTGATTATTAGCGCTATATTAGATACTTAATTATTAGCTTTGTATTAGGTACTCACTTCTTTATTTGGGACAATTTTATGTGCCCACTTCTAGGCTCATTAACTTCTTTATTGGGACAATTTTATGTGGGCACTTTTATGCTCACAACAGCATTGATTAGTAATTTTATATTAGTTATTAACTTCTTTATTGGGAAATGTTAGGTATTTATTAATATGGTATTATTTATTGATTTCTGTATTGTGACATTTGTATGTATTTTATTTTAGGCTTACGATGATAATTTAGAACTGTTGTTTAGTGTGGGAATTTGGTTTTTCTTTTGGTAATTAATTTAGGATAGTGAACTAAAAACTACAGTTCGCCATTTTAAGAAGTAACTTTTTGTTCCTCCAGATATATCTATACTGTGGTGTGGTTGGTAATACAGTATTGCCCGAAATAAACAGTACTGAAACTATGTTGGCGGTGTTTTTATGCGTGCGCTGTCACACTCAAATTAGCTAGTATAGACCTGTCAAGTAAACCTCAAACAAGTAATTAGTAGGGCCTAATTGTTAAAAATGGTGTTAAGTACAGAGGAAAAAGTGTTTCTGGTAGAGCATTATTTTCGTTCATACGGAATCGGCCGACATAATGGTGCAAGTTTGATCAATTCACACAAAGGTTTAATAAACGTTCTCCAAGTAATGCTGTAATTTTGAAGGTTATTGAAAAGTTTAGAAATACAGGTAGTGTATTGTGCCAACGAAAAGGAAACTCGGGGCGTCCCAGGACAGTTAAAAACAACAATAACCATGAACGTGTTTTTGAGCAAATCTTAGAAAATCCGAAAGTCAGCCAGGCAAGGACAGCGTTACAACTTGATTTAAAAAGAACTTCCTTTCAAAGAATCCTGAAGGAGCTGGGTACATTTTCGTATGTGATTCAGGTACATCAACAACTACATTCTCGGGATTATTTTAACACGATTTATCCCTGATCTACGTCAATTCTGTCGTGCACGTAACTTGGCATTTCGAAACCAATTTTTTCAGCAGGACGGGGCAACTTGCCATACTGCTGCCGCAATTCGTCAATTTCTTCAAGAACATTTTCCAAGCAAATTCATATCACGATTTACTGACTTCCCTTATCCTTCACATTCTCCAGACCTCACACCTCCAGACGCATACATTTGGGGCATGGCTAAAAATGCCGTTTTCAAACGGGCACCACAAACCATCGATGAATTAAAGGATGCCGTTAGAGTCTTCTTCGCAGCCCTGAGACAACCCTTATTCAATAACATGACCAGAAACTTAGAACATCGTTATGAAGTCTGTCTCGAACGAGGAGGTGCACATTTAGAACATATAATAAAGTGTCAATAATATGTATTTTTTAAATATACAAAACAATTACAATTTCAGTACTGTTTATTTCGGGCAATACTGTACTACGCTTTTATGCCTCTCCAAAAGGTTATGTGTAATAGTGATAAGTATTGACTCTTTTTGTGTTCTTTTTTGGTACTACTGTACTTTTGTAACAAATTTTTCTTTTAATTAGAGGTATTTTCATGTTATTGTGTGAGTTATAAATGGGTGCGCGTATTTTTATTGCAGGCCTTTCCTTTATTTTTGTAGTTGTAATTCCCCGCCTACTCGCCAACTGAGCCCGGGCATTCTTTCTTTGTCTTTCAGGCTACGTCAATGTACGGTAGCACACTGTAATTTGTTTGTAATAAATCTATAGCGTAAGCGGTGTGATAAGTCGCACCATCTAGTTGAAACCATCACATTATGCTTACTTCTATACTCATTACAACTAGCTACAAAAAACTATTTATCATGATACAGTAACGTTTGCCATCGACAGTACGAAGTTGACCGTCTTCATTAAAGCTCATCAAAATATAACGTTGCAAGAGCTTTAACGTTCTATCGATATTCTTTTGGATTTTTATTCTTCCAATGCGGTAATTTTGCTTGCTAACATACCCACTTTAATGGAGATAGGCTTCGTCACTAAAAACAATCCCTTTTTAACAAAATTGTTGTCGACCGTCTGCTTTTCGAGGACTATGTCAACAAGCGTACATCGCGAATTATGGTCCGCTGGATTTAATTCTTGTGCGAGATAAATAGGTGTTGTGTCAGATTTATATTGAAATTCGCTGGTGTTCTATAATTGGCGCAGTAACTACGAGCAGCGAAGAATCACGGTAATAGTTTCAACTGAATGGCACAAGTGCATGCTGGTATCTTTACATCATAAACAGACTCTGAAACTACAGACCGCTACCCCTAGGACAAGCACGCCACTAAGGAAAGAACGAAGTCAGTATCAGAATACTCGTCTGAATTACGCGTAGCAAGGGAATGGAAAGAAAGGGAAAGAAACCTAATGCCGCGCTAAAATCAGTCGAGGGTTTATAGAACAAAACAACACGACCCAACTTGCCATTCGTAGAACATCTGTACCTGAAAATATAATTCAGCACAAAACATGAAAAATATAACTCTCCAACAGGAAACAAGCCTCTATCAAATAGAACTTACTAACACTTAAGAAACAAAGTGCATAGAATAACGCCTTTAGGTGCAACAATCAACCTTTACAATTAATCAAATGCCACAGCTGATGGATAATTATCAGACATATATTTATATATATATATATATATATACAGATATATATATATATATATATATATATATATATATATATATACAGATATATATATATATATATATATATATATATATATAAAACTTTGAAATCAATTTACTCGACTATCCATCAATAGAAAACGATATCACATAAACTACACTAAATTCTTTTTTCAAACATGATAGTATTAAGTAGACAACAATGTGTGGCTCATTATCTCTAAGGATCTATCTACCAGCAGCATATCTACCTATCGAAGGAATAGGACACAATTATACCTATTGGCATTTATGATGTTCTTTCATGAATGCTTTTATGGGACTTAGATACTTATACCATCATAACTTCATATGCATACAACTGTAGCCGAACAAGTGTTTGGTAACGGCAAAGTGAAATTTCTGTGGTACGATCAACTAAGCAGAGTTCAGGAACCTAAGAGATGAAGTGTAAATTGTGAAGAAAATTTGTTTCAAACTGGACTGAAAATATTAGCATTTCTATTAAATAAGCGTTACCCTTTAATAACCTACCAGTTACATAAAAAGAGAAAGCACGCCTTTCATCACAAGGATTTGTAACTGCCTGATTGAGTTTATATTATTTATTATAGAAGAAGCAACGCGAACAGACTCTAGAAACACAGTGAACTCAAACGACCAACGTATTTATAAAATGAAGAGCAAACTAAATGAACTTCCCCTATGTTTTGCAGCGAGATAAATAATTCAGTATAATGTCTAAATAATTACGACACTTTTAAAAAAAAAGCAATTGCAATAATGAGCAAGCGATTTAAAACCATAAACCTAGTTTTACAACTGTAACTATATCGCAAGTTTTGAAGCAAGCAAGTGGAAATGTGCATGAAAACTTATTAATAATAATTATCCTACGCTGCAATATAAAACGAAGCACTTTGCGAAGTTGAACACTTAGGAATAGTAGACGGAAGGAAGGACAGTTTAATATTCTTCCTTACCATAGATAAATAGAAAGCATTTATCAGTACCGCGAGATTTTAATAAACGATCCCAGAAAAAATGGATTTCTTTTGTGCAATATACAATCAAACGAAAAGAATTGAAAGTGTCACAATGGTGAAAGGGTAAGAGAAATATGTTGCATTTTTCTACATGTATCTCAAAGATATAATAAAAAATTCATTTCCAGCAAGCGAAAACAAGATTATTTTCAATCCACATATAAGACAGGGAATGTATTTCTTAGCGAAAAAGGCGAAAATTAAATAAGCCGTCCTACTGAGTTAGTCGGCCACCATTTTTGTTAGTACAGTCGAGGGTTTCGGTACTTTTTTGAAAATGAATTTTTAGTAGGGTTCTTCACCGAGCTTTTTCTGTGGATTACCGGCTAGATTTTCTGGGGCCAAAAGTGTATGTAATAAGATATATGGAGATGCTTGAGGGAATATGTGAAATACTGTAAGGATAAAAGTAGCGCTGTCTGGAGTAGATACTAACACTATTCTAGGTAGCTTGGAAACGCCTAAACAAGAAACAACAACATGCAGATTTATGACCACACAAGCTTTTAACCTGAAATGGAGAGTGATCTGTAAACTATCCAATACAAAATTACAAAAGTCAATGACAGTATGCTTGTTTGGTATGTCGTACTGCCTGGATAAAAAACTGAATACTTTGAAAGACGAAAAAATGACAAGAAATTTTTGCTACGAATGGTGATAAACCGCACAGAATGGGTTAGACACAAAAAAAGAAAAGTAAATAATCTTGAAGTAGTAAAAACAAAAAAAACAAATGGGAATCAATATAGATAACGAAACTATAAAATGCATAATTGAAGAAATATATAAGTAGATAGAAAAAAACGTTTCACTAAATTAAGAATTGATCCATTCCACCGGGTAATCTTGAAACTGACCAACAACAGCACAGGTTGTAAACGCCGATCTAATTGGTAAAATGAACGTAACAATTAAACTCATTTGTGAATAAGACGAACTTTACAGCAAGCGAATAATATTTAAATTCTTAAAATCCGTATTTTTATTAGTTCAAAAGAATTTACAAGTTTGCGAATTGATTCGCACAACCGTTGCATTAAGGGCTTATTGGCATACAAGCAAATACAACTGCATTTGAATGAACTTTGCGGTTCTTTTATAGCAAGTTAGCTTTTACTCATACTACAATATAGCGGAGGAGATTTAAGAGAAGCTCCAAATAAATACGACTAGCAGTGTGACTTGGTGAAATAAAACAGAACAGTTGTTTGTCTTTTTAAAGTCTGTAGAGAGATAGTACATTCATTGCCTGTTCTTATGCTGATCCTCTTTACATTGCACTTAATGCTACTCCGTATTCCCTTTCTGAAAGACAGATCAGGAAGTCTTTAAAAACAGAATCTCACAAATCAGTTGAACTTGTTCCAGTGATTAGAAAGCTGTAAAAGTTTTCTTTCGAAAGGACTAAAGCTATCGTTGAAAGCTTATTCCACTTCTTGTTAAGAGTAACAAAAAGATAAAACTTAGGCATTCATGTAAGCCACTATATGATATTCATATTGTTGTTCTTATTTCAACTACAGATATACGAATGCAGACTTATTTTAGTTCTTATTAGATTCATGACGAATTTATACAAAATCTATCTTCCCTTGCACGTTTTGCTATTTTTAGTCTAGCTGCTATGGTTCATGTATCAGGTTTATACTTAAGAAGTTTAATCGCAATGCAATTTTAAAAACGGTCTTTTCTAAATGTGCAACTCTGCTGGCGTGACGACATAACATAATCATGACAAATAGTCTTGAACAACTTATTTAAGACGTATAAATAAATTATCTCTAATAATCTAGCTTTAGCGGACATCTAGAATGTCACAATATCGAGAGTTTTCAAACTATATTGCTGACAACGATACCTTTGCGTTGAATTAAAGACAATTGATTGCTACCAATGTGCTTGTTGATAATAAGATGTTTTAAATCACATGGGAGTTAGAACTCTCTTAGTATTCAATTCCCAATCTCAAATGTGTCTGCTTTAAAGATTCTGATGCCTTCATACCAAAACAAAACACAAAAATAAACGTGGGCTAGAATCTTGTTTACATTCTTAAACGATATATTACTACCTATACACTTACGTACCAGCCGTGGCTCTAGCTTTTTGCTTTGCGACAGTTAATATGTCAATAAAAATCATCATCTTAACCAACAACTATAAACTTACAACAGATATGCTCAATAATCAATCTATATATTAATATATAACGCTCTATAAGGAATAAGTATAACTATTTATTATTTGTATCTGGGGTATTTCTCAATGCTGCACTATTCCTCTCCAAAAGAAAAAAAAATGTGATGCACAAGACTGATAATATTAAAGAAGATATTCTTTTTATTGATTCCATCTTAAATGTTTTACCGAAACTCTATCTACTATAAATATTACTTCTATATAATTAGTAACTAACCAAAGCTCTTTCTGATTTCAACTACTGGTTTAGAAGGATAGTGCTAGGAAAGTAGTCAAAATTAACCTATGGGCTTCCAAACCAGTGCAACCATACTTGGAACTAGAAAGAAGAGTGCAAAGGTAATTTCGCGTACCGTATGTTCTAAGGAAGTCAAATAAGAGAAAACATAATCAATTATAAGACATAATCGTAGAAGTTAAATGCAGAAGTCTGACACTACAAAGTAACAAGGAGATATGAGTGTAAACTAGAAATATTAATATCGCCGCAAGTTAGAAATAACTAAAGATCTATATTCCTTAACAAACAATGTGATAATCTAAACACAAAAGTAAAAGAAGTTACTTGGCCAAATGCCAACCATGGCACTCACATTACGACTTCCAATTTTGTTTGCTCTTCAAAAATAATTAACGCTGACACTATTATTAAACGAAACTGTTTTATCTCCAACGACTTGAACAAAAAATTACTCACAAACAAGGGTAGAATGTACTGCCAACATAGTGCAATCCCCTCTGTAGCACTCTAAATTAAGATTTATAAAGGATGGTAATTCACTACGACCACCAATACAAACTTTGACTAATAATGTAAGCACTTCTCGCTCTTTAAACAAAAGTGGCAAAAAGAACGAAATTAGTAATTTGCAATCTTTCAACTAGTGACAAAAAAATAACCAAAGTAGTATAAGCTTTGCTGTTCCTATTTCCTGCCTAAAATATCTTTTATCAACATGAGTGCATTAAAAGAACACAAAAGTAACGTACGTATTCCAGTTAACAAACTACCTACACCATACATCAACCATCCACGCATTACAACGCATAACAACAAATGCCCAAGTAAAACGTTAGCGCTTTCCAAAATAGATGCGAGGCTAAAAAAATACTTACCAATCGACTCTGTGGCTAATCAAGATACACAAAATATGTTCCCCGATGAAATGGTAGTAAATAGGCAGCTGTGCTTATAGTACGATTTGTTCTGTCTATAAAAATACAACTCTGTACAGCGTTATATTAAGTATATTGTACTTCAAATTTGCCCTGTATAGACTTAACACGAGCATTTGTCAGTGGATCATCATCACATGTAACGAACTGAGATGATACAATCTAGAATAACCTTTTTCTTCAAAACTATCCAATAGAATGTGCTTTAGACATTACAAAAAGAATGCTTTAACGCTCATTTAGAACCAATCACTTACAATTAAAAGCAGCTTAGAATCAGACTTAAGACATAGAAAGGGTCTAATTTAATCTATCTCAACAGCTTTGTTACGTTCATTTCCTGTCGATGAATTAAAAACCGACATCCTTTTACTTCATTATTCATTTATTTAGATCCTGCTCCGATCTTGCAACAACACCCGCTATATTAGACCTTCCTATAATAAGCCCACTTTCTAGTAATTTTCAATTTCAAATCTAGTTGCCTTAAAATGTAAAGTTTATGCTATAAATTAAATAGTCAATTCCCTGTTTTAGGTATCCGTGAACTCGTTATACCTTGCGATAGCGTGTAAGTACTTTCTTTATTGTTTCAATCGGAAACTCTTTGAAATATGGTATTGAGCTATCCGATAAAATCGTGGTTTAATTTTGCTAATTACGTTTGATAACACCAATATTACTTGAGTTCTGATTATTTAGTGAAACAAAGTTAATATACACTTTCTTTTCGATATAAGACGCAAGGCTTCAATTTTGTTTGGCCCGTTTCCGTAGAAAGGTTTGGACCGCAATCAGGTGGTTTTGGTTTTGGCCCTTTAAAGCCACCTGGTTGCCCTTTTGTGATGGAGGAAGTCAAGGGTAATAAGCCTTTTGGTTTCCCCTTCATTAGAGCGGAATCCTTGCAAAAGGCCAAAACCGAGGAAAGGTTGAAAGTTGTGTTTTGTTTTAAATTTTGAAAATTTGGAGAATTGGGTGGCCTTAAAATAAAATTTAAAATGTAATTAAAGCAAGGTAGTAATATTTTCACAATTGGAACCTTTCTTCAATTAAAAATTTGTAATTTCGGAATTGGGAAATTGAAATTAGGCCAAAAACCCAGAGGGAAAAGGAAAAATTGGATAAATTATGTTTCGGCTAAAGGTTTTACCCATTTATGTAAATTATTTGGAAGGAAAAGAATGGAAAGAGGAAAGGATAAAAAAAATTCTTAAAACAATGCACAATTAAAGCGGTAATACAAAATTTTAACAAAGAACACCTTATTTAAAAAAAGGAAAATTAAAGTTAATTTTTGGCCTTGGGATTGATAATCGGCCTAAATTGTTCCAGGGTTGTAAGAAAGCTTTAAATTATTGGGTTTAGAAAAATTCTAAATCCGTTTACCTTTTAAAAGGAAATTTAAACCCTTATTTACCAAAATGGAGGAAAAAAGACAACTGGAATTGGGGAAATTTGGAAAGCAAAAGGGGCCGAAAATTGGATACCTGGAAAAACCCTTTCGGATCAATTTAAAAGAGGGTTTAAACCAAAAACCATTTATTAAAAAATGGGGAAGAATTAAAAGTTTAAATAGGTCCAATACCGACAAGAAAATCGGTTTCCTAACAAGTTGTATGCAGGGTTAGTGAAAGCTCTTAAAGTTTGTGCGCTTGCAAGAAAAAAGGAATGGTCTTTTCCGGTAAAACTTTTTAAAAAGGTTTTAAATTCAAAAAACGGTTTATTTATCAAAATTGGAGAAAAAAAGAGGAACTTTAAAAATGCGGGTTTGTAAAATTTTGCCACCAAACAAACAAAAGGGGTCCGTTAAACTTTGTATTAAATTTGTTTAAAGAACCCCTTTGGATTTAAATTTTTAAAAGAGGGTTTTCAAATAAAACCATTTTAAAAGTTTAAACATTGCAATAAAAGGCTGTGGGAGTTAAGGAAATACCGACAAGAAGGCGATCAGCCAAGATCGTAGGCAGGGGTATGGGGGGGGCTGCGATTAAAGGGGATTGTCGGGCGTTACACGAAGGGAAGGGATTGTTGTCCGGATCCAACTTTAAATTTGGAGGCAAACTTCCGGTAATTTTCCAATTAAAACCTTTAACGGCTTATTAATAAAATTGGTTTAGAAAGGGAAGATGAAGGGGTAATCATTTAAATTTAAGTCAAAAAATTAGAAAATTGGGCCCTAAAAAATAAAGAAAGGATTTTTGTTATAATTTGATTAAAATTTTAAGTTTTTACCCCAAATCCTTGGCTTTATTTTTAAATTTGTTATTGTTAATTGCGGGAATTTAAAATTTTAATGGTTTAACATTGTTCTTTTAAAAAAGGTTTGTGGAGTTAAAAAAGAGGGAAAAATTGGGCAAACCGCATAATTTGGTAGGGGGGTTCCATTTAAATCCAGGGTTTCGGGATTTGGGGTCCCAGGGAAAATTTAAAAGTTTAACCAAGCAAAATTTTTATTTAAAAGAGTACTTCCCCGCGTATTAATAAATAAAAATAACATTTGCATACACTTTAAAAATTAAAATTATTTAATGGGGAAGATTAAAGGGTAATAATTTAAAGTCCTTACGATTGGGGCGGAAAAGATAATTAAGATTAAAGGGTTTAAATTTGTATTAAGTTTAAAAGATTTCCAATTTTAAGCTTTACCTTCCAAATGGCTTCTACCGGTTGGCCGAGAATAAGGTTCTCCAAAGTTGGTTTCCTGCGGGACCGGCCTTTTAATTTGGGCGAAATGGTTGGCCTTAAAGGCATTATTTTTGGTTTAGGAAAAAGGTTTTGTGGATTAAAATAAAGATGGGTTAAAATTATTTTAAAACGCATAAAACTTTTGTAAATGGGGGTGGTTTTTTTTAAAAATTGTTTACCAGGGTTTTGGGGGCCCTAGGAAAATTTAAAAAATTAGGTTGGTTCCCTTAGAAAATAAATTTAATCTTAAAAGAGTTTAAATAAGCGAAATTAAATCCAATAAACAAAATTTCCGAAAAATTGTAGGAAAATTTAAAGAAAGTATTTAATGGGGGGCCCAGATTAAAAAGGGGATAATTTTAAGCCTACGTAAGGTAGGCGAGAAAAGATACGTTTAAAAAGATTTAAAGGGTCTCCGGAATTGTAATTAAGTTAAAACCGGAGGGTTTAAAATTTCGGCCCATTTCCTTTAAAAGGAAATTACAGAACAGGAGCGGGCGGAGAATAAGAATTTCTCCTTTAAGGGAAATTAAAGTTTCCAGAACGAGCACCAATTCATTTGGGAATTCGAAATTAACCTTAAAGAAATTATTAATTGGGTTTAAAGGAAAATAAGAAGTTTTCGGGACAAAAAATGCCGGATGGTTAAAAGTATAAAATGGTCTTTCTCGTCCAACATAAAAATCTTTTACTTCCAAAATGGCGTACCGGAAGGGTTTGTTTAACAAATTGTTGAAAAATAGTTAGGTTTAGGGTGAAGGCCCAAATTAAATTTTAATTAAAAAACCGGTCGTAAATGGGGTTTGGTTAAAATAATCGAAAGTTGGTTAATTCAATTTGGTATTAAGATTTAAAATAAGCGAAAGTTAAATTTAAAAAAAAGTTTAATTATCCGGACAAAATTGGATTTTCCTTATAAAGGAAAGGTTTTGGAATGGTGCTTTTACGGCCCTTGCAAAAGGGTGACCCTTTGGATTTTTAAAGCAACACCGAATAACATGGAAGAAGGGTTTTCTGTTTTATAACGTTGGCTACAAAAAATAATTGGTTAAAGTTTACGGAGCGGAATGGTAATTTGTTCCGATAAAATTCCTTCGGAGGTTTAAAATTCTTTGCCTATTGGGTCGTTTGGAAAATTTTGTTAAATTATTCGAACAAGGGTCAAGTTTAATGGGATTTGTTTTGACTAAAGGTATTTGCAAACCTTTTAAGTGGAATTGGGGACCAAAATCCGGAAATTCTCTAAAGGACCGAAAATTCGGGGTAACTTCCCGGTTCCTAGAAATCTTAAACGTGGGCCGCCGCTTTTCGAAATGTTAAAAGCCACAAGGAAAAGCATAATTATTAAGCCAAAAGTCCGCCGTGTTGGCCTTTAGAAAAACCAAAATGGTGTTTGCCCATTTCCAAAGGAAAAGAATACTTCCGCAATTAAACAAAGAATAGCAGTTAGCCAGGAGAAGGGTAAATGGTTGTAATTTAACAACGATTGTTGCATAAAAAGAGTTTACGAGGGGCCGAACTTTGGAACAAAAAAATTTTTAATTCTTAATTAAAAAGGTCCTAAAATGGAAAATTAAGGTTTAAAATTTAATAGTAAGCAATAATTTGGTTGGTGAACAATTTTAAAATTTTTAAGACCTAAAATTTGCGTATTTTATTTAAAAATTAAATTGGTTGTTTAAGGGTTCCTGGAGGAAAACAAGTTGGTTAAATTTTCTTATTAAGGTTTAAAATTTTTTGGTTATAGTTTTAAAACACTTAATCTTTACAGGCAGGGATTGGCACCCAAATTTGTTTCTTTGTAAATTTTTGGTTTTTAAACTGATTGATAAAATAAATTTTCGGTGTTTTTATTTAAACTGCATTTTGGAAAGGATTGGAAAAAAGGAAGGGATTAAAATTGGTCAAAATTTAAATTGGGGAGCTTCCAGGGATATGAACGATTTAAGTTCGGGATGGAATCCTCAAAATCCTTCGGTGTCTTTCGGAAACCCTTCGGTTTGATTCTTAAAAACAAAACGGGTAGCTGGAGAAAAATTTTTAAGAATAAAAGTTCGCTTACAAGGTAAGTCTTAAATAGGGTGCGGTTTTGTTTTTTCTTAAAATTGGGTACTGGAAAACGTTTTTAAAACGATGGGGACTAAAATAACCTGGAAAAATTTGGTTCAAAGGTGAAAAATGTGTGGTTAAATCTCCAGGTTAAGGTCCGAGAAATTTAAATGTGGGATTGGGTTTCCTTTTCCTTAAGAAACAAGGAAAAAGCCGGATGTTT